>CAJQUN010000031.1:2789851-2810168 GCA_907163345.1 Haberlea rhodopensis | reverse complement strand
GTACAATGACTGTATGGACGAGTAACACGTAGATTCATTGGCCATCAACGACAATTTGTGGAGGTGGTTATCATGGAGATGGCCCGCATGGCAACATGTGGTATGGCTTTATTACATATGTATTACATATTTGAAAATTGTGTTTAGATTAAGTACTTAATAAAAATTGTTCACTCATTTCAGATTGATCAGCTGTCGCAATTAACTGTTACCTGCGACCGTAATATTCGTGAGGAACAATCCGTAGGGGAGTACATGGATGCATTTAGTGATGTTCAGAAATGTCATACAACATGTGTTGCAAGTCGCCACATGAACGACGCGATAGAAACTTTCCGCCCACGAAGAGGGACATGCTACTCATGAAGAACAAATACAGCCGTTGCATGTGAGTGACGAAGAACAAGTACAACTGATGCATGCGGTTGTTGGAGATGCTGGCCCATCAAGCTGTCCCGACATATATGCCAGGTCCCTCTTCGTCATATGCCAGCGACATGTACGTAGATTATTATACTCCTTGACCAATGCATCAGTCGTATGACCAAACGTATTTCACGCCTCATCAAACCAATGTACTCACAAGGAAACAAACCAGCCCAGAAATGATATTAGATTCCTGAAATATATGCATCGATGTCTCACAATTGACGTTGTCGGTCATGTTCCCTAATTTTGTCACCTGATGTTCAGGCGATGTACTGTACCTGTAGTGCAAGATGACCAGACCATTCAGGAAGGACACGGTCAGAGGGAATAGCCGCGTCGTTGTGTATGGAGGGCATTATAGAGTTTTAGCCTTAATATGTAGTCATGTTTGCCTATTGTCAATTATTTATTATAATGTAATGAGCACTTTGATAAGTTTATTTTTATACACTTATTCTTCTTATTTGCATAGTTTAGTGTAGTTTTCGATCGAATTACGCTTTTGGCATGTGTTTATTTACTGTATTAATGTTCTTGATTACATGTTTGTGATAAACAGGTTGTGCAAATGGCGGCAAAGGAAAGAAAGGATTGAATGAATAAAATACTACACTTTAATCATTTCATGAGGCGTAATTACGCCTTTTTGAGGCGTAAAGACGCTAAGCCACGACAAATCAAAATTTGAAGAATTTGATGAGGCGTAATTACGCCTCATTTAGGCGTAGGTACCCTAAGCTACGACTTTTGTGATTTTATTCAGGGGCGTGTAAGACGACTGCTTTTGTACGGCGTAATTACGCCAGTCACGCGAGGAGATACATGAGAAGGAGCACATTGTTGACAATCATATATGATTTAGGTGAAAGAACGAGGAGGAAATGAAGAAATGATCTAAAAATGATGAATGAAAAAGACTCGAACGAACGAACCGATTGAAGATACGACGAAACTCAACTTTTAAAGAAAAGTTACTATAGCAACCTACCAATCGATCGGTAGGAGGGCCGTAGCTTAAATAATTAACTCGGAAGAAATACCGATCGATCGATAGATCTTGCTGATCGATCAGTAGCCGAGAATGTTTGAAAAAAAATACTTTAGAGTTTGTTACCTACAAGGAATCTACCTAAATCCTCCTCCACTATAGAAGGGCCATAACACAAATTAGCAGACTTTGCACCATATTTTCAACCTAGGAAAAGCCTCCATCCTCCATCCCACCTTAACCATCATCCACCTTCATCCATCCTCCACTCTAGGAATTGGAACAAGCCAACTAGGAGATTCGAGAGACGATCGAGAAGGAAGCGAGAGATGAAGCAAGGATCTACGAACGAAGTTGACATCGATAGTTTTTCTCTGTCTTTTTTATTATTTTTGTTTTGCTTTCAGGTTACAATGTTGAACTAAAGTTATTTATCAAGAATAGAGGATCTATTAGTTTGATTCTATGACTTTATATTAAACTTTGGTTGAATTCTCATATCCTTTGTGTATGTTTTATTATTTTATTGCTGTTTTGAAGGATTAACTAACATTTGGATGATGTCAGTATCGTAATTGAGATCGAGAGATAATGGTAACTAAGCCCAAATGGTGGGTTTCAAATCTTTCTCCCTTCGACTGATGTAGTTGCAGCTAAGAATTTCTGTTGGGGTGTTCTACAAGGGGATTTTATGGTACACAACTAATAACTCATACGGTGGATTTCAGACTGAGATCGAGAGATGAAGTCAAATACATGTGCGATAGCTATAGATATCTAGTAGCTAGTAGTTTTTATGGATCTTAATACAATATTGAGTTGTTAAGTAAGTACACGAGAGGACTTACTGCAATTTGATATTAGAGTTAATATAGCTCGAGAGAGTATATTAGATACCTTCGAGAACTCATCATCTTAGAGATATACGTATATTCAATTGAGGGTCATATGGATTATATTGGTGAACTGACGTTTTGATAATCATCTCTAGTAGATTTTTCTCGTTATCTTTGGTTTGCTTGGTTGGGTCAATTTTAGTAGCTTAATTTCAATTATTAGTTTAATTGTTTGTTTCACTTTCGTAGGTTAAATATAGTTGAAAGCGTCTTATTTGGTATTTATAGTTAGTCCTTATGGGTTCGACAACCTGATCTTAATAATCTATACTAAAATGTGACATCACAATTGTGGTTAAATTTGCACATTAAATTGAATTGTTAAATACTTTGTGTTAAAGAAAAGTGCGATCAAAGTTTTAGCGCCATTGCCGAGGACTAATTTTAGTAACATCATATGACATTCTATGACTGTAATTTAACCATTTTTTACTTATTTTTATATTAAAAAAATTATATTATATTATATTTTTTTTGTTTGTCTTGCGATGTTGTGTACTTGTGACGTTTCATCAACAAGTCTTCACAAGCTTTGCCAACAATGCTCAAAGCCATCTATGCAACTTGGGAGAGATTCAATGAGTTGGCAAACACATTACAATATCACAATTTTTTCGAACTATTCTCTTCTGCAATTTTTCTATAATGGTTTGGATGCAAAAACATAAGGATGGGTATTCAATGGCACACTGGGAGCTGGGAGTCCCCTATTTGATAGAGACGAGGACAATGTGTTGCACCTGTTCAATGATATGACGGACTTCAACCACCGTTGGCATTGAGATCCGTTGAAGCCACCAATACCCGCCAGAGCCTCACTACCCTCATGATACACACCAACCATTTGAACATCACTGAGAGAAGAGAGCTAGTTCTACAACGTCACATCTCAGTTGGATGATACATTAATCAGATGTATGACATAAATTGAGAACAGTTTGGAGAGCCAACCAACTCTATGCGTCACCAGAGCAGCAAATAGTGATCTATAGAAAAAAATTCAACGAGCTGCCAAGAATAAGATACGAGATCTACAAATCAATGGGTGACGGATCAAGATTTCTTACATGATGAGAAGTACTCCACTAACACAGTTTGGGGGAGTAATCATACTAATGAGGAAGTTAAGGGAACTTGAGCCTCCTCAAGATATTGAGCATTCTTCAGAGATGTTATCCGAGGAGTTCCCATATTAAGATGAGCCGAGTGTGATATTGCAGAAGGAGGAAACTTCGAAGATTCCGTCTTGAGCCCATCGATGGAGACATGTTCAATGCCATATGTGGATCTGTATTTTTTATCGAGGCCAACTTCACCGCCATACAACATCCACAAGTTGAAGCCAAGCGTAGAATCCTTCTCCCATGACTACCAATCAAAGACAAGGGTTGTTGGAGCGATGAATTTACAATGGAAAAATCTTGTCAAGCGTCCTGAATCAAGACCCATTTGTACTATCATATGATACTTACTATAGGCGGCAGCTACTTTTTGATGGTTCTTCTGATGGTCAAGCCGATGATTAGAAATCAGCGCTTCTTGGAAGGCAACCCAAGCAATATCTTTGTTATTTAGTTTGTTTAATTTTTAGTATTTGCTTTTAGTTTTTATTTTCTCTTGACTCAAGTATTTTATTATTTGCATTCTTCTCTTGCTAGGTACTCAGTTGGAGTGATAAACCCCTATAGCAGCGAATCTTTCTAGCGAATCTTTCAAAAGCCAATCACCATCGGTCCTCATGCAAGCGTATTGATCAGGGGAGTTCATGTTTCCCTTTTGATTCTTTAAACATTGAGGACAATGTTTCATTTAAGTTTAGGGGAGTGCCTTGCATGTTTTACTTGTTAATCCGCATCTTGTACGCTGGAATTGGAACTTGAATCGTCCGATTATTATGAGCTAATTTTTTATGAGTTCAAACTTGAGAAAATAATGAATTATAGTAGTGACTGTTATTCAATGAGGATATTTATCTCACTATGCATATGTACTTGAATTTTAATGATTGTTAGACTTGTACATGAATATCCTTTGTCGAGTTAGCATGTCAGGAATGAGGAATATATTGAGCACATTGACTCATGTTCTTGTGCATTGCATTTGAATAGTGATAATTATTGTGAACTCGATTATTTGTCTTGAGCATCTTAGAGTTATCATAGAACCTATTAATGATGACACTTTGAGGCGAAACTTTATAGTTACAAACTTGTCTTGGAAATGATCTAGGCGATATTTGATATGTTTGAGTCTTTAAAGCTTACCATGTATACATTAATCCTTATTGTCCAACTTTGAGCCTTATTGAAAAAGAATGGTGTATATTTGCATACAATTAGCCTCCACTCGACATTCTTGTTTAAACTCATTATATCTACCCTTACAAACCTAAATGAAAAATTTATCCTTACCCTGAGGGAGTATAATGAATCTCATTAGATGCACGTAGATTGTTATATATTGATGAGTTTATTGTGAAAAAGAAAATTTGATGAATGAGAAAAAGAAAAGAAGAAAAAAAAGAGCCTCGAATATATATATATATATATATATATAATATATATATAATATATATATATATAATGAATAAGACCCAAAGTGGCAAATGCTAGAAAAAAGAAGAGAAGCTTAAGTTGTGCTAACACATGAACTTAATATGATTATACTATCTTCTTGTGCTTATCTTACATTTCTTTGAAACCGACACCTAGCCTAACATATAAGCTTTAAAGATCCTTTGATCCAAGGTTATGGAGTAACTACATTAGTGGAGAAGTTGTTTGAAAATAGGTCTATGGGGGTGTTCAACGAAAATCTTGACTTTAAGTCGATTAACATGATTTGATCTTGAAAATGTGGATGAAACTTGAGATTGACAATATCACACACACATTTTGATTTTGAGATGTGTTGCTTGATTTAGGAGAAAACATGTCTTGTTCAACTTTTGAAAGTGTGTATTATGTTTATGAGGTAAATGCAAGTCATGAACTAATTTGTTTCAAGTATCAAGAATGAACTCTACTTTTTGATTTAATGCTTGATGGAGGACGAACAAGTGATAAGTTTGGGGAAGTTGATAAGTACCATTTTGGCACTTATATTTCTATGTTTTCTCATATTATTTTACTGTGATTATTGAACGATATTATGCTTTTTGTATGGTTTGCATGTTTCAGTAATTTAGGTGAAAGTCCGAGAAAATGAAGAAAATGAGCTAAAATGATGAAAAAGGACTCGAACGAACGAACCGATTGAAGATATGGCGAAAACTCAAATTTTAAAGAAAAAGTTAATGTAGCAACCTACGATCCAGCGGCAAAATCTACCAATCGATCGGTAGAGGGCCTTAGCTAAAAGAATTAATTCGGAAGAAATACCGATCGATAGATAGATCTTACTGATTGATCGGTAGCCGAGAAAGTTTGAAAAAAATACCTTTTAGAGTTTGATTCCTACAAGGAATCTATTTAAATCCTCATCCACTATATAAGGACGTAACACACGAAATAATCAGACTTTGCACCATATTTTCAACCTAGGAAAAGCCTCCATCCTCCATCTCACCTTCATCATCATCCACCTTCATCCATCCTTCACTTTAGGAATTGGAACAAGAGATTCGAGAGACGATCGAGAAAGAAGCGAGAGAGGAAGCAAGGATCTACGAATAAAGTCGACATCGGGAGTTTTTCTTTGTCTTTATTTATTTTTGTTTTGCTTTTCATGTAAGTATGTTGAACTAAAGTTATTTATCAAGACTAGAGGATCCATTAGTTTGATCCTATGACTTTTATATTAAACTTTGATTGAATTCTTATATCTTTTGTGTATGTTTAATGATTTTAATGCTTTTGAAGGATTAGCTAACCTTTGGATGATGTCAATATCGTAATTGAGATCGAGAGATGATTTTATGATATGCAACTAATAATTCATACCGTGGATTTTAGACTGAGATCGAGAGATTAATCAAATATATGTGTGATAGCTATAGATATCTAGTAATCAAAAGCTAATAGTTTTTACGGATCTTAATACAATATTGAGTTGTTAAATAAGTACACTAGAGTGACTTACTACAATTTGATATTAGGTTTAATAGAGCTCGAGAGAGTACATTAGATAACTTCGGAGAACTAGAGATATATGGATATTCAATTGAGGGTCATATGGATTATATTGGTGAACTGATGTCTTGATAATCTTTTCTAGTGATTTTTCTCGTTATCTTTGGTTTGCTTGATTGGGTCTCTTTTTAGTAGTTTAATTTCAATTATTAGTTTAATTGTTTATTCACTTTCGTAGGTTAAATATAGTTGAAAGCGTCTTATTTGGTACTTACAATTAGTCCATGTGGGTTCGACAATCCGATCTTAATTATCTATACTAAAACTTGACACCGTACACTTGCGGTTGAATTCGCACATTAAAATTAATTGGTAAATAATTTGTGCTAAAGAAAAGTGCAATCACTCTTGTCCTCCACCGAGAAAGATCAAGGCGACCTAGAAAAGGGCTACTGTATCAAGGGAGACATCTGCAGATATTGAAATGTTACTAAAGCAGAGGTTGTTCCTAGTGAGGTGTCTACTGATGAAGCAGTAATGGAAATCACTAAATGCATGACTACTAGTGAAGAGTTGACTACCTCTGCTTTTGAGAACATTCATGTTGCCTCAGTTAATCAGATTGAGCCTACTGGGTCCCTAAGAACAATTTTCTCCTTTGCTGATATACCGCCTGCTGCCGAGAAAATGGTCGCGTCTACTTCAACTACTACTTCTGAACCAGCAATCTCAACCGAGGCTCGCGCTACTGCCCTCGTCATGTTGGAGGTTACTACTACTACTACTACTACTACTACTACTACTACTACTACTGTACTACTACTACTACTACTACACTACTACTACTACACTACTATACTACTACTACTACATCTCCACATCTGATGATCCTTTACATCCATCACTCCATTAGCACATTCAGGATCCTTTGCGCTAAGCCTGCGCACACCAAAAACTTCTTGCACATACTGTTTTCCTATATCTACTCTAGATGGAAAGGCAAGGAAACCGGTGAAGTACCCACATCTACCGTGGCGACTGAAATAACTTTGGTGCTGGACAATGTTGAAGATTATGTCCAAAAGAAGTTGGGAAAATTTGATTATTAGGTTAAGGTGAGGATTAAGGTACACATTAATGACTTCTCAAAGATCTTAAAGAAAGCCAAGAAAACTGAGAATAAGATTCTCAAACTATTACAGACAACAGATGTGGAACAAGGTCTGAAGCTGCGAGAAGTTTACCACCTAATCCTTCACATCAGGAAGTTAGATGAGTTGGTGTGCACCAGGCATGAGGAATTTGATCCAATTTCAGGGACAACCATACATGATGTTGATGTTATAAAATTTCTGGAAGCTCGTCTGAACCTGGCAGAAAGGACTTTGCATAATCTCCAACTGCTCTAGGTGTTCAATCTACTTCTTACACTGTTGCAGCAGACCCTTCAGGCTTGCAAATTGTTGAAAGTCAGCCGCCGGAGTCTCCCTCAGTCCAAATGACGATTACCTCACCAGTAGAGGACACAATGCCTACTTGTTAACTTGTTACTGTTGTATCTTCACTACCATCCTCACCTTTGCAGCAACCCCAACCCCCTGCAGTTGACATTCGCAACCTCGATGATGTCATCAAGTCCGTAGTGGTAATGTTAACCTTGTTGTTGAGGAAGACTTATCTACTAAAGACATGATGATTGAATCTACCTCTGCCCTAGCCATAATCCCTCCAACCCTTATTGTTCTACCAACTGAAACATCTCAACTTTTTGTTGACCCAACCTTTGTCTCTCTTCTTTCTCAACCCATACTCGACCCAAATCCTCTGCTGCATCTCAACCAAACCATTTTTTTCTCAACCAATTGAACACCCACCAACCTCACCGTCCCAAAACCCCCTGCTCAACTTCTGGAGGCCCAAGCTGAGGAATCCATTACCGCTGAGATTGCTGATATCCCAATCGAGTAACAACCTACTGCTGAAAAGAACTTAACATCTTCTGATTGTGTGTTATCTCCCTGCTACTGACAATATTGATGCAAAAGATACTGTAGGTTTCTCTAAGTCGCCTATCTTCGAAGAAGAAGAATCACCATTGGGTGTTGCTGAACAGCTGGCTACTTTGACAAATACTATTTCTTCGTTAGCCAGTGGAGTAATGAAGCTCAAACATGAAGAAAGAGATGTTTACTCTGCAATTGTCAATTATCAGGCACATGCTGATAGCCAATTTTCAAATAAATAGAGATGTCAGGCATCTCTCCAATGAAGTAAATAAACTTAAGCAACACATTACAAACATTTCCTCTGATTACTTCTCGAAGCTAAGACAGACTAGGTTGAAGCTGGGACAACAGATTGAAACAATGCATTTGACTTTCTCTGATCAACTTACAGACATGCAAGCAGCCCATGCATCTCAATTAAATGATCTACATGAGATTTTGCGTAGTGCTAGGGGTACAAGACCTCTTTAGGAGAGCAGAGCAGACATCCAACAGGTACTCGTAGAGATCCAACTTCTACTTGAAGAACATCTACTGCATGTCACTCTTCAAGTAGATGACCTTCATCCAGTAGAGTCTCATCAACCAGTAGAGGTTCAACCATCAAACATCGATCTCACACACATCACAGGAAGCAAAATCCAAGGCCCCCGACATCTTCTGCGGAGCCTGAACCTTTTTAACCAGCGAAATCTTGGTTTGGGCGTGAATAATGAAGTTTTTGTACTTATTTCTTATGTTTTTTGCGCTTTTCATTTAAATAATATAATTTGTGTTCAATTCTTATCTTCTGCACTTTTCAGAATTGATTAACACCTCTCATGTGATACATCACTTCACAGTAGATCACCATGCCTTTACTCGGCTTATATACCCTTATGCACTTCAACTTTTAAAACTTTTTAATTACTCAACATGGTATTACACTTGATGCATATAATCTTTAAAACTTCAGATTTTCGTAAGTTAATATATCTTAACAACCCCTTACTACTTTCTGAAGACACATTATTTGTTTTTTTTACTTACATAACTCAACCTTACATTAGTTGATTCCTTCTAACACTCATCTACCTAGTTCGTGCACCTATCTCCAGGATTTGGTGTACTTGTCTCACTAGCCTGGATTCTGAAAGGCAGATAAAGAGAGTGATAACAAAAATGGGGAAGACAAGCAATATTATCAGAGGATTACTTTGAAGACAACTTAGTTTTACATAGGTTTCTTTGTAGAAATTTCTGCATTGTAAAAGTAATTACCCCTGAAACTAGCCAGATTCGGATATGGGAATATGCGCTACTAGCTTATCCTCTATCGGATTATTCTCTACTGGCTATGTTTCTGTCTTAGTTATTGAGATTGTGTAAGAATTGTTGTAAGGATTATAACATAGTTCATTTTATATAAAACAAAATTCTTTTTAATAACGTTTAGCTTGATAACTTCTTGTAATCTGCTTATCAACTACCGCATATATATGCTGTGTAAGTTTTTAACAGGTTATTTCAGAATGGCTGCCGCTCAAAGATAAAGTATCCTCAGTCAAGTTTTTTTATCACCAAAAAGGGGGATTTGTTGGAGATTTCTAAGTTTTGTTGATAAAAGGTCTATAGCATTGACCCAATTCTTGCTAAAAGCGGTTTATCGTTGAAGAAAGCTGCTTGTAGAAGGTCTTGGAAGTAACCAAGTTAATGGTCTATGCTTCTGATGTCTACCGCAAAGTTAAAGGAAGTATGCTTAGGGTAAAGTCGACTAACGACTGACAAGAAGGAAGATGACATACATCCAATAGACTAAGTCATTCTTGGAAGACAGTAGATGATCAAGAAACAAGAAAAGCTTATCTGACAAATAGTACAAGAAGGCACTACAGTGATACCGCCACCATTTGGGTCAAATTTGGTAGCCGTTGATCACAAATATGGAAAGAAGACAAAATGATTTTGGACGCTAATCAAAGGAAGATTTTAAGAAATCATTTCCATATAGAGAAAGTTGACGTTGGACTTTTGAGTCTATAAATACGACAACATGTAGCTTGAAGAAACTCTGCGTACATCCTGAATAAAAAACTCCAAAATCTGACACTCATAATTCAGCACTCAAAAAGCTACAGCGCAGCAACCATTAAAAGTGATCTTGAAGATCAAAGTGTTTAAGTCTACTGCTCAAAGATCTACCAAGCTTTAATAGTTTTATTCATTGAGTTAGTGTTAGAGAAATCATTGTAAACTCAGACATTAGTTCTGAAATCTTTGTGAAATTCTTGTGAGTTGTGCCTAGAAGTTTAGGTTATCTGTGTGATATTAGCCTAAGTGGGGTTGTACAAAAGTCTTGTAAACTCAAAGTCTTATTGAATCCTTCCTGCAAAGGAAAAAAAGGGGAGACGTAGAAGCGGTTTGTGATTCGAACTTCCAGAAATAACAACTGTATCTTTACTTTATCGCACTTACTTTACTGCCCTTTTTACATTGGCTATCATTTCATATTCACAAGTTCGGTAGACATCTTTCGAACTATCTTATTTTGTTTACTGCCTTAAAATCAATTGAGATCTTACTGCAACAATTAACAGTCTGCTGTATTCTAAGAAACGGAATTTGAGTCTAGTGTTTATTCAACATATCTTCTAAGCACTACCCCGATCCTAATAATAAATTATAGTGTATGCAAATAAATATATATGCATGTATCATGTGATTGAATTTAATGATATGTAAAATATATATTTTACAAAACAATTCTCTAGATAAAATAAGAATTTGAATAAATATATAAATGAAGACTATTGAGCTCCCAACAAATTTAGAATAAAAAAGTGTAAATTTACGAGTCACGAATTAGTTATATTAAGTTAGATACGAATCAGCAAACTTAAAAGAAATAAATTCTTGAGTCATGATCTTATGGTTTAAACGATTTGCAATTTTTATATGACACAAACAAATTAATTTTTAATAGAATTTACGAAGTTTTTGACCGTATTTTAAAGTAAGCTTGTATACCCATAATATTTCGATATAATCATTTTTGTAATTGTAATAATTAGTTTCATGAGATATAAAAAATTAATGTCTGTTTGCCTCTGTTATTTTTCCTTTTATATGTAAGAAATGTTTTATGTATATGATTTTAAGATAAAAAAATATATGTTTGATGTTTGATTTATTTTTTTCGGATATTATTTCTCTAAAAAGAATAGGTAAAAGTGCATATAAGCAAATAAAGATATGCTTCTGATTATTTTAAGTTAAAGAGTGATAATTTTGTAATAAATTGAATTTAATTAATTGTTTTTTATTTTAATATCAAACACCTAATATTTTTTTATTTTGTAATAAAATAAATTTAATAAGTTGGACATAACTCTTGACAAATTAAATAAGATATCCCTCACTTGAATTAGATATGGAATTTCGAAATTCACATCATATTTGAAGATAAAAAATTTGTGAGTCTTCATCATTGTTATGGTTGAGCGTTTTTAGACCTTTGTGGTTTAAAGGATTTGTGATTTGGAGTGCTCCTATCACAAATCATAGTCGTTGTATCTTGGGAGACAAATTGCCAAAGTAAACCGTTAGCACCGTAGCGGGGCGGCAATATTGTCTTAAGGACATAGATTCCAAATCTCGCCTCGACATTTCTGATACAAAGCCATTTTTGTTTTTGGTTGATACTTTCCTAAGATACACACCCATAAAATTTTGTACCATGAAAGGAACCCAATACCAAACAACAATTCAACTAAATGGGGGGAAAAAATCAATATTACATAAATATCTACTTTTCAAAGAAACGCAATTCAGATATATCTAAGTTTTTAGCTTAATCATATTTAAGCCTTAATTTTTTACTAAAATACCGCTCATTTCAAAAAAGAAAAAAGAAAAACTAGGTTAGACAAATTACTTGTCCAAAAGATCACTGTATTCCCTCATCTTTGTCTTCTTCTCTCATTCTCCTGTCTCCAATTTTATATGTCCAATCATTTCTCCTCCATGGAAGCTTCGACATGCAAGTCTCTGGCCCTCCTCCGATAGCTGTTCAGGGCTTCGGTAGAATCGACGATGATAGTATGGCGGTGGAGAAAGATTCCGACAACCTGTATCTTGATTTCCACTATTCTATGTTGCAGATGATCTCGGAGAAGCAGATTCACGTCAAAGATGATTTGGAAAGAGCTCCTGAATTGCTTGAGAATTAATGATAAAATAGAGACATACATACTTGGCCATGGTGGGTTCAACGAAAAAGTTGCTCAACAGAAGAACGCAGAGAAGAAGAAAGCATTTCAAATGCACCAGGGCACTTGAGCGTGCACCCGAGCACGTGGAGCGCACAAATGTATCGAATCACGGTGAGAAGCCATGGCAGAGATTCGTTTCATGCGGCGGAATGTGAATCTGTAATGAGCTTTTTGATTAAGAGTTTTTTAAAATTAAACACTTGTAAAATCTATAATGAGGTTTTTGACTTTTTAATTAAGCTTGTTGATTAAGTACATGAGAAAATCAAATAAAATTAAAAAAAAATTACATGCGTGCACCTGCGTGTACCTATAGTTAATATTTTCATGCTTGCACATGTTGGTTCATTTTATTTTAATTATTTTCATGCATCCACCTGTTGGTTCATGCGTTCACTTGCGGTTCATCGCAGTTAATTGCATGCACCAATATAGTGTAATTGTGTGCACCTGGATGACAGTGTAGCGCAATTACGTGCACCTATAATATTAAATTAAGTGCACATGTAGTGAGATTGCATGCACCAATGTAGTGTAATTGTGTGCACCTGCATGCACCGATATAGTTTAATTTTGTTAAAATTAAATGCATCACGTGCACCAGGTGGTGCACGAGGAGATTGAAGCAGGATGATAGCCGATGCAAAGCTTCCCAGAGCCGGTGCACGCAGATTTTGAGCGGAGGTGGGACATGCACCGGTCATCCTTATTTTTCATTTTAGAAACTAACTAATTGTAACATTAATTGTGAAGTTAATTATGCTTTCAGATAAAAAAACACTTAACTTATTAACCTTGTATATTTAGATTGCTGGAAAATATATTCGGAAGGAAAAAAGGATTGTTGCAGGAAACTTCGAACATAAAAACATTTTTGAAATAACAAATTTGATACAATTGTTGTGTGAAATGAGTTTAGGAATATTACCATGAAACACCCTTTTGGAAAAAAAAATCAATGAAATAAATTTTTATCTACAAACCCATTCCATTATATTTTGTTATCAGAAACCCAATGCCAAAGCTTCCTAGAGCCGGTGCATTGGTGCATTTTGAGCGATGCACGTGAAAGGAAAGGCGTTGCAATTGGAGTTGCGGTGCACATGAAAGTAGAGGCGGTGCACGTTGGAGTTGATGTGCACGTGAAGGAGTTGCGGTGCACGTGGAAGGAGTTGTGGTGCACGTGGAAATCTTAGTTCTAAGTATGTTTGCTTGTTGAATTTCAGGCGTGCACTGAATGCATACTTCGTAACAAGCTCTTGATCATCTGAAGTAGCCGTGAGCTTGTAGTTCAGAGACGTCTGCTCTAATTTGTCCGTGTACATGCTAGATAGAGGAACGAAACCACCCTTCTTGACCGTGTTCAACAGGGAAGAAGAAATGGCGTGCACCAGTGTTAAAGACGAGAGAGATGAGACGATTAAAGCAACCGATGCACGTAAAACCCAACTTGACACCGGATATCGGTGCACGAGGATATGAGGTTTTATTCCTTTTTCTCACGCGGATAATGTGTGGTGTTCTTCATATCAGCGGCGAGAGGTGCATATCTTCCAGGCTTGAAGAAGGAAGAGGTTAAAGTTGTTGGGATTAATAAAAGAATAATTGGGTTTAATTGTTAGAAGCCCAATAATTATTATTAATTTTGTTAATGAGAACAAAATTATGGTATGGTAATTATGAATAGTCAATTAGGCTAAAGAAATCTCACATTGAAAAGTTGAGACACTTATGGTTTGTTTATAATGAGATACAAATCAATAGAGTGTAGTTAAGTAGAAAAGATAGGTGCCCCTCAGGTGCCGTTCGCTCGGCTCGTCTTGTCTTGACTTGCCTCGACTTGTCCAGGAGGCCAGAGCTAAGGCGGGCAAATTTGAGTTTACGGGCACACGGCTTGATGTGGCCTCGTCCAGAAACATTTCCAGATTCTTGTTGTGTTTTTTTCCAGTTTATAAACTGTTAATGTAAGTTATACTGTTTTCTGTATTTCAGTGTAAACTATAATCATTGTTTTAAACTGATTCAATCTATATATTTAAATAAACATAGAATCAACAAAAGTTGGGGTTGCAGCGGCGAGAGGTGCGGAGGGCAAGACTAAAATAAGCCATTACAGAACAATAGATTTTTGCAGTCGGAGTGAGGAAGGAGGATGGGATTGAAAGCAAGGAAGCTGTTAGGTAGGTTGTGGTGCAAAGATGCTAGGGAGATGCTGTAACGATGATGAGTGATGTACTTTGGTCATTTAATTGAAAATGGACTTAAATGATTTGATGTGTTTTATCGGACTGCGTTGAAAAAAAGTTTCTCCAACTGGTACCGGTCTGCAAGTTTCTCATTTTTTTAAACATAAAAGTCATATATGAAATTATATGTAATTCTTGCATATCCTTGATTAATATTCATACTAAAATTACATAAGATTATTAAGTTTCATACAAAAATGCCCCCATACCCACCCGTGATAACTCAAGGGCACTTAGATCCACCCCTGGAGTTCTTCATGTCCCTATAACAAGGGCACTCATCCAAGTGCCCATAGGTCCGGATGGCACACAATTACATTTCTCGCAACAAATCCCACAATACTTGAGACACCGGTGTTGTAAATGTGCCTTAGAGCACCTGACCGCGCATTTGGAGTCGCATAACGGTGATCCATCCTGCGCAAATATTGTTTCAACCAAGGAGGAGACAAGAACAAGGGTGAATAAGAGAGTTGCCATCTTCATTTTTTCCATCTTTGTTCGCTTGAAAATTGAAGTGTTTTTAGTGTTTTGTTTTATGGAGATGTTACAAAAGCGATATACGTTCAGGTATTTATTGGCAAATGGGAATGCTCACATATGCAAAATAATTTTGTACGGTCAATGTAATATTATTTCATATAGATTCTTTTCCTAATGATAGTTTATTTAGAGATCTCGTAATCAAATATTTTCTTAAAGTTGACCATGCGAATGTGGGAAATAATCTGTCATAAATTATCTGTATAATTGAGGAAATATTCCTGATATATTCTCCTATGTTCCTGTTCTTAATAGATAAAATATATATAAGTACCAGTGAATAAAACATCTTTGAACTAAATCTCCCAAAAAATCTTATTTTCGATTAAATCAACATTCTAGAAAACTTCTTTCAAATAAATCTTTTTTTAGTTTCTTTATTTATAAGTCTTTTCTATCTCTTAATTACCCCTATTTTGGTTAACACACAATATCCTTCCGCATCACATCATGATCAATGTATCATCATATTAATCATTTAGAATGAGAGAATCATTCTACTGGCATGACTGTTAAAAAATGTAGTTGCCATTGATAGGATGGAAGCTGATACCCCGATAATTGTCCCGGTGCGGTTTGGACCGGATTCTATGGGCTCGACCCAATCTGACAAGATACCAGGCCATCCTAGAGTGGCCCATTACCCTTAAAAGCTTGGGCCCATTGTCCATTAACCTAAGCCCATTTGTCATGTTTGTTTAATCCATTTATACTTACCCATTTTCATATGATATTGGCCCATTTATTAATTAATGAAAAGCCCATAAAGCTTGATTAAATGGAGGGAACAGTAGGTTGAAGAGGAGGGGGGATTATTTTTTGGGATCACGAGGAAGGCGGCTCGGCTGCTTGGAGAGGCAGAGAATTCTTATTTTTATGGCTTCTTCATGCTCCATTTTTATGAGAAAAAAATACACTGTAAATCACTTTTTTATTATAGTGAAGATTCAAACTGGACTAGGTCCCGTGGTTTTTCCCCTCGGGGTTTCCACGTAAAAATCTCGATGTCTATTTATTTTTTAGCATACAAATTCATTTGTTACAAAATCGAACCAAAAAATGAGGGTAACAAATTGGCGCCGTCTGTGGGAAATCGAGCTAAGACGTCGATTTTTTTTTTAGGGCATTTTACGATGGGTTTTTGAGCTCTCTTCCGGCCTCTTCAGCTCGGCTTTTGGATTTTTCTTGGGGGGGGCCTCTCGATTCTTCATCGTCGCCACAAGATGCAGAGGATTTTTGTCTCTTTCTCCAGCAACTTTCACCCACTACTCACATCTTGAGAGTGGCTGTAGCGATGTGCTTTTCTTCTTCATCCAGTGGACTCGAAAACTCAACAAATTTGAAACGCTCTTGAGTCTTGTCTCTTCTCTCCCCTGTCTCTTATGCTTTCCTCTCTTTTTCTTCGAAGTGTCTCTCCCGTGTCACTACATGCAGTAGCACAGGGAGTGAAGAAATGGGTTGATGGTCTAAAAAAAAAAAAAAAAAAAAAAAAACGAGGTTCGGACCACAGTTTTGAGCAATGGACTTCCGAGCTCTCTTCAGCTCAGCCTCTGCATTTTCGATTTCATGGGTTAGCGGCAGGGCTGTGTTGTTCATCGCGAGGTGGTGTACGGGTTGTGTTTCTCGACGCAGCTAGGTCGTCAGATTTGCTCAGCCCCATCCATGGTCCAGATCTTCAAGGCACGCCGCTATTTGCCGTATTTTCCAGGCCGGGCCGCGTCGAAGCTGGAGGCAACGTCCAAGCTGTTGCCCGACATCACTGAGCAGGGGGCTTCCTGATTTGCATCTGGTATGATCATTTATTGCTTATACATATATGCTCGAAGGGAAGCTTTGATAATATATTTTATCCAGTGATTAATTTGTGCTTCTTGCTGGGTTTTTTGCGATTATTGAGCGATGTGCAGACTTTTCTTCTTCATGCCATAGGTGATGAATTCACGTACACACTCTTACCAAATTTATATTTTGGTTCAAAATTTAGTTGTGGTATTTGTGCAGTACAAGAATTTGGATTTCTATCTTGTGTTCCATTATTTATCAAGGGTTTCTTGCTACAATTTATGTTTTTCTGTGTGCATATACTGAAGTATCTGGGTTTGCTTGTTGGGTATAGTTGGTTCGATCGGTTCTTCATATGTCATAGCAGTGTGCTCCCATTGACAGTGGAACATCTGTGCGGCGTATTGTCTAAGTTAGGTTGCTATTGGTTTGAGCTGCTGCCTTGTTTATTTTGTTGATGTTTGAGTTATCAGCTCCTACTATAATGTTGTGATAAAATAAAAATAAAAAGCGTGACTCATGCTCACCATTTAACATATTTCTGATTTTGTTAAAGCGACTTCTAGAGGGCATCAACATTTCATTCGAAAGCTTGGATGTTTCATGTAATGCCAGCCAGGAAGTTCTTTAACTGATATTTCATTCCCTTCCCATTGTTATAATTCCAATTGCTTAACATTTTCAAGAGCCATATCAGCCTTATTTCACAAATCATCTGCAACTCATGAGTAAGATATATGTCCATGTTTTATTTTAAATTAAATGTAAACTTGATGTTTTGTTTTATTCCTCTTGAATTGCACTAACTTATTTGAAATCAAGACTGTGGTCTTTCATCATTTGGAGGTGAGGATTTAAGTCACAAGACATTACTCAAATATCCAAAACTTTATGCTGGGGGAGATCGACAACAGAGCTAAAATATGTTCTCTTCTGGATTACAGTGGTGGACACACTATGACAGAGTCTTGTTCTCTTCTATCTTCAGTTATTTTAATGTCATATGTTTTTATCAATGTTAGGATGAGTAATAGATTTGTCTCTTTGATAACAATCAAATAATCGAGCCAATCCCCACTACCTTGGAACAGCATGGAGATTTATTTATTTAAGGGCCTAAAAGCTTATGGGATATTTTTATCATGCCATCCAAATATGTGGTGTGTTATTTGGAATTTTGAGTTAAGGCTGGAACAACATATAAAAGTTCAGCTATTTTGAACATGCAACAGAACCTCTTGATTCGCAAGGCCAAGTTTTTCACACTTGTCTAATTACAATAGTTATTTTTCTATCGAAAGTGTAGCTCGAAGAAGAGGTAACAATCTGATTGAGATTGATTAAAATCTACTTTGCTGATACGGAGAATTTATTCTATTACCAGCAAATAAGATATATATTCGACGAATGTTTGGTTAATAAAGTATTGGTGTTTGACATATTGTTGGAGTTCTTGGAAAATATGTTTTTTAGTTCGAACATGTCACATGCTTAGTAATTGTTCGATGGAATTACTCAAATAAGATTTACCTCTAAGAGCCGACCTTTTATCCATTTGAATGCGAGGCATTTCTAATAAAAAATTTTATGTTGCGCCATGCACATCAAATGCAAGATATTATTATTTTGGGTCGTTTCTCTCTTGTCTTTTGTGTATTACTGCAGTATTCCAGGCTGACCTTAGGAGATCAGCTCGGGCATGCAATCTAGCTGTAAACCCCGGTTATAACAGCTCGGGCATGCAATCTCGCAGTAAGCCCCACGTCAGCTCGGATTGAGGATCAGCTCGGGCATGCAATCTAGCAGTAAGCCCCTATTGGACAGCTCGGGCGTGCAATCTTGCAGTAAGCCCCTATTATATCAGTTCGGGCATGCAATCTTGCAGTAAGCCCTAGTATGACAGCTCGAGATTTTATTTGGTCTGGATTTTGGATGAACTATTCGGATGATGTGACGATGGAGAGTTCGGATGGGATATTCGGAGTAAGCCCAGGTGTATGAGGCCCTGGCAAATATTTAGCACAGGTCCGCCCTGATTGCTTAAGCCCACGTGTACCGTGGCCAATATTTAGCACAGGTCCGCCTGATTGCTTAAGCCCAGGTGTATGAGGCCCTGGCAAATATCAGCACAGGTCCGCCCTGATTGCTTAAGCCCACGTGTATGAGGCCGTGGCCAATATTTAGCACAGGTCCGCCCTGATTGCTTAAGCCCAGGTGTATGAGGCCCTGGCAACATTAGCACAGGTCCGCCCTGATTGCTTAAGCCCAGGTGTATGAGGCCCTGGCAAACATTAGCACAGGTCCGCCTGATTGCTTAAGCCCAGGTGTATGAGGCCATGGCAAACATTAGCACAGGTCCGCCTGATTGCTTAAGCCCCAGGTGTATGAGGCCCTGGCAAGCATAGCACAGGTCCGCCCTGATTGCTAAGCCCAGGTGTATGAGGCCCTGGCAAACATTAGCACAGGTCCGCATGATTGCTTAAGCCCAGGTGTATGAGGCCCTGGCAAACATTAGCACAGGTCCGCCTGATTGCTTAAGCCCAGGTGTATGAGGCCCTGGCAAACATTAGCACAGGTCGCCCTGATTGCTTAAGCCCAGGTGTATGAGGCCCTGGCAAACATTAGCACAGGTCGCCTGATTGCTTAAGCCCAGGTGTATGAGGCCCTGGCAAACATAGCACAGGTCCGCCCTGATTGCTTAAGCCCAGTGGTATGAGGCCGTGGCAAATATTTAGCACAGGTCCGCCCTGATTGCTTAAGCCAGGTGTATGAGGCCCTGGCAAACATTAGCACAGGTCCGCCTGATTGCTTAAGCCCAGGTGTATGAGGCCTGGCAAACATTAGCACAGGTCCGCCTGATTGCTTAAGCCCAGGTGTATGAGGCCCTGGCAAACATTAGCACAGGTCCGCCCTGATTGCTTAAGCCCAGGTGTATGAGGCCCTGGCAAAATTAGCACAGGTCCGCCTGATTGCTTAAGCCCAGGGTATGAGGCCCTGGCAAATATTAGCAACAGGTCCGCCCTGATTGCTTAGCCCACGTGTATGAGGCCGTGGCAAATATTTAGCACAGGTGCCCCCTGTTTTGCTTAAGCCCAGGTGTATGATGG